>JANAVB010025399.1:3756395-3778973 GCA_029216955.1 Iris pallida | reverse complement strand
GGCCTCGACCCTCGCTTAATCATATTTCGAATTTAGGCATATAGGAAATTAATATATATATACCTACATAATATATATATTTTATATATATATATATAATATATATATATATATATACTCAAAAAAAAAAATATATATATATATATATATATATATATATATATATATATATATTTAATAGGTAAAGCACCAAAATTGCCTAATGGCTAGAAAATATGAATCAACCCCAAGAGTCGATTTCCACAAGTCTCAAACAATGTCCAAGGACCAAAAAACTCATAATTTATCGCCATAAAACTCAAAATCAAATATCACAAAAATCTTCAAATTTCAAATTCAATAAAAAATCAGATTTTCACAAAATGATCCAAAACTCATAATACTCAAAATTAACCCACGAAACTTGGCAAATACGTCGGTCTCGACATGTGGGATGTGCTCGGGTATTCCTGGGATCGAAACGGGTCTGTATCATGTCTAGCAAACGAGTATCGGAAACCCAATACGCGCGTGAACCGAATCGGTGCGAACCAGATTTCTCGCTCGTTTTCGATCCATCTCTCGTGAAACTTCTCGTACACCTGGGCGTACACATCCCCGACCTACTGGCCGAGTTAGCGTGCGGCCAAGTGTCGTGTCTGACATGTACGAAGAGCGTGTCTGCGCGCGGGTGTGCGCGCGCGCACAGTCCCGTACACAGCGTCGTGCACGCGTGCCATCGAGTCTAGGAACTCGTGTGTCCCACCTCGAGTCTCGTATTCGTGTCCTAGGCTAGGGTAGGTATAGGGCTATACGTTGGACATCTTGACTCGTGTCCACGTGTCATGTCGTGTCCGTGCGAACCGCGTTTCAGCGGCGGCTGTCCCGTACGCACGCGCGTGTGGCCGATCAATGCCGACGGGATTTCTCCCTCGTTTCTCGAAGAAACTTCACAAAACTTTGGGAGCATGATCTCAGTCATGGCCCCACCTACACGTCAATTTTCACGCGACCACGTGGCCTGTGCGTCGAGGAATCACCCCCGAGCAGCAGGCACGAGCGTGGCCAGGCGTACAGCGCGTTCGTGTCCTGTTTGGACACGTACACGAGTCCGATTCATGTCGAAACTTATGGGGTCATGATCCTCGTGTATAGGGCTATCAAAATATATAAATAGATTCAACAGAAATCAGAATTTAATTCATTACGATATTTCATCAAACACCTAAGTGTTTGCAAAAAAAAAGTTGATCTTTATTTCACAAACTTTGTAAGAAGATTACAAGAATTCTGGGAAAGTACAACTATAGGAATCCGATCTGAAGACGATCGCTTTGTCCCTTGGACGATGTGAACTTTGAAGACGGTAGCCTCTGAAGATTGCAGCAGCACTTTGGCAAGAACTCCTGATCTCTGGTGATGATTTCTGTGTGTGATAATGAAGACTTGAAACTCTATTTATAGAGTTCTGAAAATAACTAACTTTCAGTTATTCTGAGTTGTGCAGGATGGATTGCACAGACATTCGATTGTGCAAGCAATGAACTGCGCTGGCAGTTACTCGATCATGGACCACCTGTATGTGACGCGTGTTATTGTTTGATTGAAATGCGCTTGTTCGTATACAGACGGTTGCCACATGGTGAGTAATTGATGGCATATAGGCCACGTATAAATTGTCAGTTGTCTTGATGGAGTGCGCCACATGAATTATGCTGGCTTCAGATTGTGCTGGGATGGACCGCGCTGCAGAGAGTCTGCAGATTGTACTGCATGTACAGCTGTCCTCGAGCGCTGTGCTGCACAATAAACGAATAGTTTCCTCGTTCTTCGAGCTGTCAGCTGTCAGAAGATCTAATTTTCTATCAGATAATGATGACAAGGCTGTGTCAGCTTGCGCACTTGGATGTGTGCGCAGTTCAGTCTGCGCACTTGAGTTGTTGCACAATTAGTCTCCTACGCAGTTCAATTGAAGAGTGCACAACTTGATTTTCTTTGCCTTTTTGATGGGTGCAACTTGATTTTTTGGACCTACAAGACCCCCTTCAAAGTTTTCGATGTTTGAAAATATTCAAAGCTTCAAAATACTTTGAATTTTGATTTTAAAATCAAGTTGCGCAAGTAATGACCTGTCTGCACAATTGGAGGAATTAGTTTATATTTCTTCGGCACAATCTGAGGCGTCTGTTTGCTTTCAAAAAACTATAAATAGTTCTCATTCCTCTTTCTGTTGTTCTTTACTTGTTTCCACTTTGTTCAAGAGAGAAAATTCTCGAGCCCGCTCCGACTCTTTTCCTTCTTCTTCGTCGACTTCAATGGCTCCGAAGCGTTCCACCGCCGACAAGGGCAAAGCCCCCGCCGAGTCTTCGACTCGGGCTGCGCCGTGCATTTCATGACACGAAGTCGGTCATCCCGTACTGCAAGGTAGTCGCTCGATCAAGAACCCTTTCTAGGGTTCTTTGACATGATTGAATCTTCAAACCTATCTCTTTTTAGAGATTTGGTTATATTGCGCCGTCCTGTTTAGGATTTCGGTTGCACAAACCCAATAGTTTTCATTTTATGAAGACTATTTTCTTGTGCAATCGGTTAGAAAGCGCTGGCAAAAGTCAGCACATTCTATCGGTTTGCGCAAGTCTGTCCAGCACAAACTGTTGTCTTCTGCAAGCTTGTTAGCGCAATCTGATGGCTTGTGCAAGTGAATATGTTGGCGCAACTGGACAGTTTGTGCATAGAAGCTGTTGTTGCGCAATCTTATGTTTTACAGATAGCGCAATATTATACTTGTGCAATTTGCTGATTTTTTGGACATAATCTTTGATTTTGCATGTACTGAATTCTGTCTTTCTGTTTGATGTAGTTAACATCAGAGAAGACCCAGATTATGAAATCTTTGCAGGGACCCTTGCTGAACCAGAGTTTAAGGAAGATTTGTCCCATGTAATATTTCTCCAATATGCTCTGCCATCTTTCCGTCAAGCCATCTTAGTAGCACAGGACAACGAAACTTTATTGAGTCTGATGAATGGGCAGCCTCTACAGACTGTCGATGCCATTACTCATAAGAAACCCTTATTTCTATTTGGTGAGGCTATTGATAAGAGTTCTCAGCCGAGACCTCGTGTTGAGCAGAGACTCTTCCAGAGAGGTGAGAAAAGAATACTGTTACCAAACATTGCCAGATGTCTCCCTCTACCCCGCTATGCTCATGCGAGCTATCCCAGGAGGATGGACTGGGATATTACCCCTCTCCAGCAAGCCAAAACAGGAAATATTTGTGTAAAGGAAGGACCAAATAGCAGGGATATGTTCTGTAGCTCCTCTGAGCGTCACAGCTCCTTGCTTAGAGGATTGAAGCCTGGCTGTATCCCACCGGAAAACTCTTCCTTACTGCTGCCAGTTAGAATACCGATCTTTACAAATAAATTTGCAAAGGTTGAGGGAAGATACCCGGATCAGGACATCCGGTTGACAGGTCTGGTGAACCCAGATAACAAAAAATGGAACTGCATAACCAATTGGATATTGGTTCAGTTCGAAGATAAGCTCAAAGAGATTGAGCTGTATCAGGCGGTATACTCTACCGTATATGGATTCCACCCCAACCCTCATCTGTTTCTTGCTTTGGCGGAGAGGTACAATTTTAGGACAGGGACTTTCATGACACCCTGTGGAGAGATTGGACTAGCTCTTCATGAGATGAAATATATCTCGAGCTTACCAATAGGAGACTTTCCCTATGAAGAATATGTTCCAACAAATGACGAGTTGGACCGACTTCGTCGAGAGAATGATGAAATGGTGGCCATTTTTGAAGAACTACTGTGCCACTATAAAATTTGCTCCATGTATTATAAGAGTGGTTCTTCCGGCACTTGCTACTCGTCAAAGTGGTTGCCCTATCTTTTCCTTAACCATATCATCGAGAAGAAGACTAAGGATTACGATACGTGCAACCCTACCTTCTTCAAACCACTCAGCCACAGTGAGGTGATAGGATTGATGGAAGAAAACAAGGAAATGGACATCAAGGTTGATGATGAACTTCAATACCCTCCTTTCAAGACAGGAGAATTTATTGAGAGTTTTATGAGAATGGACTATAGGCCCATGTCAAAGGAAGCCCAGCTGGCGGGTTTCCTCACATATTGGCTCCGACGCTTCGTCGTACCTGGAGCGAGCGCCGTAGATCGCTTCCATCACGGCGTGCTCTTTGCTGCCGTCCGTCTAGTCTTTGGCTACCGGATGGATCTGC
Source organism: Iris pallida (assembly GCA_029216955.1). Lineage (NCBI taxonomy): Eukaryota > Viridiplantae > Streptophyta > Magnoliopsida > Asparagales > Iridaceae > Iris > Iris pallida. The sequence continues at coordinate 3,774,739 of JANAVB010025399.1, read as the reverse complement.
TATCGGCGATAACTTGTAGAGTAAACGCTGGTCTTCGTCTTTATGTTGAATCTATGCTCAAATGGAAAGGTGAGAAGGGAAACTTTCCTCGGTTGGAGCTGCCCTACACTTATTTGTTAGGATGGTTGCTTCTGCACCATCCGTCATTGATGAACCCTGATATGGGAGCAGTCGGCGGTAGCTATTTACGGAGATTCTCTCGGAGTAAATGGATATACACCAGTCTGAAAGAATGCAGACGTGCTTTGAATCTTGGGAAGGGGTAGATTTTTACTGTGTTGCCCCTCCAACTGGCTATGAACATATGTCAACAAATCTAGTTGATTTTGGGAGGCAGCCTTTGGGTCGTGCAGCATTTGATTGGCTGAGGACGATTAGGCCGTCGCACTTGGTTTATAGATTTGAAGATGAATGTTACTTAGAACCATATCTTCCCTGCCGCTTTGCCCGTCAATTCGGCTACGACCAATTCCACATAGGCAATACTATAACTTGCCTGCAAGGAAAAGGTTATCTGATTGATAGCACCAGGGCCTGGGCTTATTATAATGTCCGAGACACAAGAACAGTTTTCTCGATGCCGACCAAGAGTGATCACGGCCCCTGGATGTTATACACATATTCTCTTTTTACACAGCAGCAAATACATTCGACGAGAACTTCAGCCTTGCAGATAGCTTCGCGACAGCGATACGATTGAAGAAGGAAGCAACTGTTATATCAGCTCCAGGTAATAACGAGGAGCATGACCCAGTGGATGACCCGTTGGAAGCCTCAAGGGAAGCTAACTTCCCTGAGGAGGTCAACGAACTACTGCGAATTTCTTTGAAAGTTGTCAAATCTCCAACCAAGGAGAGAAAGAGAAGGATTGATGAACCTTCTTCTCCGGTTGCAAAGAAGAAGCTTATTCTAGATCCTTCAGATAAGGTCACCACCAGGTCACAATCTTGATAACTGGCCGAGTCGACCCAAAGAGAAGAAGCGACTACGCCGACCTCTCTTCCAAGGCAGGTTGATAAAATAGATGTAGAGAGTCCAGAGAGACCTCTACATAGAAAGAAACTGGCCTCTAGAAGAAGAAAGAGGGTGGTCACTCCTCCGAGACAAATCTTGTCCTCGGTGGTGGCTAGTGCTGTTGCTGGAATCACCATGTCATCCCCTATACCTGCCCCCGAGCCTAGGAAGGAGACTCCTACTCCAGAGTAGAGGGACGAGGTTGAGAAGAGTGATGAAGCTGAGCAGAGGGATGAAGCTGAGCAGAGGGATAATGCTGAGCAGAGGGATAAAGATGAGCAGAAGGATGATGAAGTTTTGCGATCTCCTTCTCTTGCAGTAGAAACTAACCAGCTTCCTGCTACACGAGGAATACTCCGTGAAGAAGAAGAAGATCATTTAATGATTGAAGCTCTAAATGATTGCGACTTCGGTCTGCAGGACGATGTCGATCAAGCCGCCGCCGTAACTGCCAGCGAGGAAGCACCAGAAGATAGTATAAGCAATGAAGATATATCAACAGAAGGTGTTGATGATACTTTAAATCCAGAAGAGGACACTGATGTCCATATATCTCCCGAAGCTGTTGATGACACACTGGATCCTGAAAAGGATGTTGAGGTGCGTGTGTCTCCAGAAAAGATTGCGGGTGAGGAAGTAGCACCTGAAGAAACTACTCCTGCTGATCCCAAAGGTATTAAATGATTTTATCAACCTTCTTTTCACAGATTAAATGGCTGACATCACTATATTATTATCTATGCAGAACTTGAATCTTCCCCAGTTCATCCCGCATGCACAGATATAGTGCCCATAATGGCTATAGCTAGTGGTAGCCGACCTATTTCGGGCGGTTTTGAGGCAGGTAGTAGCCAGGCAGTAATGTCTGAGGCTACTTCTGCTAGATTGGAACCTGTGCCAACAGATGGCAGACTTGTTGCTGGACCAAGCCATGGTATGATTGCCTTTTACTTTTGATCTTTTTCGATTAGTTGTAAAATGAAACCAAAATGATAGGGTTCATTTGATTTTGCAGAAGAACATCCGGGAGGGGCAGCTAGCTCTACAATGGCTCCTCTATCCAGAGAACCCGCTGCACGTCTATCTCAAGTACCTGCTGATCGTCATCAATGGGAGTAGCCGCTACTCCTGGTGCTCTGGCTACTAACCGATTTATCATTAGCTCCTTTAGCAACCTTTTCTTTAATTCGTTGAAACCCTTAGTAGATAGGGTGATAGAGAAAGAAGATGTTGGTTTCTCTACAGTTAGAGATCCAACCTCCTATTTGATCAATGCCATCCGCGGTCAAGGCGACGAAGCTCAGTCCGTTTTTCTTGAACATGTACTAGATGAGCTGGAGGCATCGGTTAAGATTTACAAAGAGCTTAATAGGGGGGGTGGAGCTCTTAGTACAGGCTGAATTCGAGAAGATGTCTCAAGAAGTTGCAATTGCGAAGGTTGATCTCCAAGTTCTTCTGGAAACTTTCTCTACTAAGTCTGCTGAGTATAATTCCCAAGTGGAAACAATAGCATCTATTGCTAAAGAGAAGGAGAGGAAAGTTACTGGGCTGCAAGCAGAATCTGCCCGTCTTCAAGAAGAGCTGAGACTTGTTCAGCTTGCTCTGTAGGATGAGGCTACACAACATCGGGCTGCAGTTCAACAGATGAACGCTCTGACTCAGGAGAGAGATGAGTATGTCGTAACTCATCAGGATGAAATCTCTCGCAGAATAGTAACCATGCCATCTTTCGACGATAAGTCTGGGATGGAGGAAGCTAGGAAGCGAGAGATGGAATCTCGTGAAGAGCGACTGCAATCTTTAAAGCAGCAGATGACTAACTTGATGACTCCGCTAGCAGAATGAGAAAGACTTTTTGTATCTTCACTTTTTGTGATATGTAATTTTGTAATGTCTTTCAATTTTGATCAATAAAAAGACATTTTCTTGGTGGCTCTATTATTTATTGTATATCTTATTCAGATATAAATAATAGCGATAGAAAATATATTCAGAGGTGCAGGACATGATATATTTTTTGATTTTGGAAAATAATTATATTCATTATATCTGCTCAGAGGTAATGTGGACATGGCAGAATATAATTTATTGAATATTATTATTTCAGTAGACAACTTAGTCAAAGATGACAAGTTGCTGATATGAACGAAATGGATAATTCGTCAAAATGTGTGAATGAAATGAATGAACGTAATGAATCGTCGGGATGAACGGACGAACCGTCAAATGAATTAAATGAACGGGTGAACTGTCGGGTGAATGAAATGAACGGATGGACCGTCAAATGAATGGAATAAACGGGTGAACCGTCGGATAAATGAACGGGTGAACCGTCGGATAAATGAACCGACGAACCGTCGGATGAATGAATGGGTGAACCGTCGGATGAATGTGATGAATGGATGAACCGTCAGATGAGAGTAATGAACGGGTGAACCGTCAGATGAATGTGTCGCTTCTTTGTCTTACAAATCTCTGTCTATAAATAGAACAGAAAATCAGATGAAATGATCACTTTCACTTTTCAACATAAAGATGTCGTCTGGAGATGCATCCAAGAATGTTGAAATCGTCATGAAGGTTGAAGTGGGTACTGAGGAACGTCCAGTCGAGCCGGCCCAGCCAAAGCAGACAGAGGCAGGCGAAGGTTCATCTGCACCCAAGCCGCCAAGGGATATTTTAGACTTCCTTCTTGAACCAGGGAAGACTGAAGAAGAAGAAGCCATAAGGATGGCTGCTTGCAAGTTCCTGGTGGGTTCGGGCAAGAGTGTTCTCGGCTCTTTTGCTGATCATGTCTTCGATAAGGACGGTAGTGGCCCGCGTCCCAATTTTGAGAAGGATGATAGTGACCTTCCTTGATATTATGTACTATCATTCATGATAAAATAAAATTGAATTTTATTTATGAACTTATCTGATGATTACAAGCAATGTCTTTTACATTTATACATAATACTTTTTAAGGAACTTGCCATTGATGGGCATCATTACAACTCGACCGTCTAGCTCTGTGAGTTGATAGGCTCCATTTGAAAAAGTCTTTGCTCACGATATAAGGCCCTTTCCACTTCGCATCGAACTTGCCCTTGCTCGAGTGAGTCATAGTCATAGGACGCCTGACTGTTAAAATAAGCTCTCCTTTCTGAAAGGCTCTGACCTTAACTTTGCGGTTGAAAGTCTTTGAGATACGGGCTTGGTATAACTCAATATGCTGTTGAGCCATTAACCGATTCTCATCGAGCGCCTCCAATTCTTGAAGTCGGAGAAGATCGTTGTTCTCTGTAGTGAGCTCGTTGGCAATAGCAATCCTTAAAGATGGAATTTGAAGTTCCAGGGGTAGAACTGCTTCACAGCCGTACACCAAAGAGAAGGGTGTACAGCCTGTAGTGTTGCAGACCGTAGTACGGTAGGCCCAAAGACAATCTCCAAGCTTTTCACTCCAGTTTCGTTTGTTAGTAGACAAACTTTTTGAGGAGCTTGATGATAGTCTTGTTGAAAGCTTCAGCTAAGCCATTAGCATCAGGATTATAAGCTGTCGAAGCGATATTGTCAATCCGATGATCATCGCAGAATCTTATGAACTTTTGGCTGATGAATTGAGGTCCGTTGTCATGGATGATTCGTCGAGGTACACCAAATCTATAGATGACATGGTGTTTGACGAAGTTGATGACACTGTTGTTTTTGACTTCAGCCAATGGTATAGCTTCGACCCATTTGGAGAAGTAGTCGGTTATTGTCAGTATGAACCGATGTCCTCTAGATGAAGGAGGATTGATGGGACCTATAACGTCCATGCCCCAAGCTTTAAAAGGCCAGGAAGCAGCAGTCGGATGAAGGAATTCCGATGGTTGATGAATGAAATCTGCGTGGATTTGACAAGCTCGACATTTTCTCGCATATTCGATGGCATCAGATACCATATAAGGCCAGTAGTAACCCATGCGTCGAATACGATCCTGTAGTTTAGGTCCAGGTTGATGTGCTCCGCAGACACCGTCATGAGCTTCACGCAACACTTGCTTTACTTTATCACCAGCAAGACAGCGCAAGAGTAAGCCATCATAAGTTCTCCGGTAAAGAGTTTTGGTGGTCTGATTATAGTAGAATCGTAGAGACCGCCAACGACTACTCGTAGCTTCCTTGGGATCTTTCGGAAGTATGTCATGAACTACGAAGTCGATGAAGGGAGCTCTCCAATCTTCACTGATAGTATTGATTTCAGTAAGATTACTGAACTCGATATTACGATTGTTTTCGACGCAGAACAAATCTCTATTAGAGATAACCACCACCTGCTGTCTTTTGATAGGGATGGCTAAGACTGCTGCAAGATTGGCCAAAGCGTCAGCTTCAGTATTGCAAGCTCGACGGACATATTCGATGAAGAAGGCTTTGAATGATGTAGCCATGTTGATTGCCGCTTCATAGTAAGGCACTAGATCTTGATGGCAGACTTCATAAGTTCCTCTAACTTGGTTAACAGCCAGCTTGGAGTCACCATAGACTTCAAGATATTCGATGTCCAGCTGTTTAGCTACCTGAAGACCGATGAGTAGAGCATTGTATTCTACTACGTTGTTGGAGCAAGGTTCGTCTAAGGAATAGGCTCTTTGAATAGCTGACCCATCTGGAGAAACAAGGACAACTCCAACTCCTGCAATAATGGCACCATTGGGTTCGATCCTGGATACACCGTCAAAGAATAGACGTCAAGTAGGAAATTCTTCAGAGATCATATTTGATTCCAATGTCTCATCTGAAATTTCATCATAGAGTTTAGATGTCTCTGGAACAGGATGAGCTGCTAAGAAATCCGTCAGTGCTTGACCTTTGACAGACTTTTGAGGAACATATACCATGTCATATTGGGCTAGCAGAATGGCCCATGTAGCCAGCCGAGAATTGAGTGTGCTAGGCTTCTTCATTAGTACCCGAAGAGGGTTAACTCGGGATATGACATGAATAGTTTGTCCAATGATGTAATGTCTCGTCTTTTGAACAGCAAACATAAGAGCTAGGCAATCTTTTCCGACCGGACTATAACGGTGTTCGGCACCAATCATTGTACGACTGAGATAGTAGATGGCTTGTTCATGGCCTTCTTTGTTCTTTTGGGCAAGTAAAGCACCCAATAAATGATCCATAGCACGGACATACATTAAGAATGGTATGCCTGAAATCGGTGGCACCAAGACTGCTGGGTTCATGAGATATCGCTTTATGTCGTCGAATGCTCGTTGACATTCTTCGGTCCAGATGAAAGATACACCCTTCTTCATTAGCAGAGTAAATGGTCTGCAGCGTCCAGACAGATTCGAAATAAATCTTCTGATGTACGCAAGTCGACCTTGGAATCCTCGTAGCTCTTTTAGGTTGCGTGGAGGACGCATCTCTTGAATGGCTTTAATCTTCTCAGGATCCACGTGTATACCTTTAGAGGTAATGATGAAGCTGAGAAATTTGCCACTAGCGACACCCAAGAATGACTTGGTGGGATTCATTTTGAGTTGATGTTGGCGCATGAGGTTGAAGATAGTTCTCAAGTCTTCAATGTGATCTTCCTTTTGACGACTTTTGACAGCAATATCGTCGACGTAGCATTCGACAGTCTTGTGCAGATGATCCCGAAAGATGGTACTTATGGCTCGTTGGTAAGTTGTACCGGCGTTCTTGAGACCAAATGGCATTACAGTATAGCAGTAGACTCCACGAGGAGTGCGAAAAGAAGTATGTTTTTCATCTTCAGGATTCATCCGAATCTGATTGTATCCGGAGAATCCATCCATGAAAGATATTCGCTCGAACCCGCAGGTGTTATCAATCATGACGTCCGTGATAGGGAGTAGAAATTCATATTTTGGACAGGCTTCATTAAGATCCCGAAAGTTGATGCAGACTCGAACTTTTCTAGTTTTTTTTAGAACTGGGACGACATTAGCTACCAAATCAAGATGCTGCTCTTCTCGGATAAAGCCACAAGCGATTAGCTTCTTGAATTCATCGTCGATTGCGTCCATCATTTTTGGCTTGAAGCGTCGTTGTTGCTGTTTGACCGGTTTTGCATTTGGCAGGATATTCAATTTGTGAGTAGCAACTTTGGGATCTAGACCTGGCATGTCTTCATAGCTCCAGGCAAAGACGTCAATGTATTCTTGAATAAGAAGAATTAATTCTTGCGTATCTGCCTCTGGAAGGTTCTTGCTGATGAATATTGGACGAGGTGACCCGCTTTCTCCTACATCAACTTGAACTAATTGATCTTCGGTAGGAGGTTCCCGTTGTTTGAATCGGGGTTTCCATTGGGTATCCATTCGTTGAGTCCAGGGATCTGTTTCAGGATTCTCTTTAATATCCTCGTCATAGCCTTCTGGAAGTTCGACGGAGACCATGTTAGAAGATACGATCAATCGATGAATTTGACCAATGCTAGTGTCAGAGTCCCATGATCTAGAATCAGAAGAGTTAGAGCGCTCTTCGCTATCGGATTCAGAGGCTGCTGGGGATAATACCGGAGGGAAAGCATATCCGAGACCTCCTTTGGTCCTGCTGTAGTACATCTCTGATTTTTCTTTCGGAACAGCCGTACGGATAGGAGTTCTTCTACCCTTACCATAGTTGAGACCATTCTTGAAGTCATAACCCATCTTTCGGATGATGTCTTTTGATTGTTGACTGTAACAACAGAGTTGAAGATGCCCCGTATCGTTACTTTTACTATCATCCGTATAGCTGAATTGTTGTTCCTGTCCTTTACTAAAAAGTATTGGACTCTCGCCTTTCTTTCGAGAAGGAACAACAAAGTATAAATCATATGGATGTTCAAGTAAGACTTCTATTTGAAGAGATTGTACAACTCCCATTATAAATGACTGAAAGCTATCTAACATATCCAAATAGCACTTAGCATGATAAATGACATCAGTATACTGGAACGTAGATGCTTTTTCATTGATTTGTACATCTGTATTTACAGCAGGACCTTTAGCCTTAGCAGGCTTTGTCAGATTGATTACAAGAGGAGGAGAAAAAGAATGTGAAGGAGGATTGGTCCTGTTACGACGGAGGTCGATAACAAGCGGATCAGAAGAGGTGAGCTCCCTTTTATCCTTGTTATGAGACAAATCAATAACAAGTGGCTCAGAAGAGGTGAGCTGCCTTTTTTCCTTGTTACAATGTAAGTCAATAACAAGTGGCTCAGAAGAGGTGAGCTCCCTTTGATCCTGACCATCATCAGTTGGCTGCTTCTGGGCTGGCAAGTAAATAGCTAGTGGTTTGGAGGATTAAGGACGAGAAATATGCCCTTTAACAGGTATGATGAGAGTGTCATTAGGCACTGCTTCTTGTTCTTTTTCAATGTCAAGAGACAGTACTACTTTCATAAACTCATCTTTGTACATACGAGCATCGTTGCAGTATGCTTCGATACCTTTGAACGGATAGAGATCAGCAACCTCTTTTTGAACCTCTCCATTGTCATCGACATATTTGAAATATTGATAGAGAGTTGAAGGAACAATGTTATGTTCATGCAGGAATGGTCTTCCCAACAGAGCATTGTAAGAACAACCATGGTTGTCAATGATGTAGAAGGTCACCTTTCTGCGGAGATTGCCTATTTGGAGTTTTAGGCGAATCTTGCCCAGAGGTTCACTTCTTCCTTGATTGAACCCAAGGATGGTAGTGATTGTACTGGAAAGACTATGCACTGGGATCTTCAATGCATCTAACATTGTCTTCGGCATGATGCTGAGAGCAGACCCTGGATCTATCAGAATACGATCGACTTTCATCGAGTCGACATATCCTGTATAGTATAGAGGACGGTCGTGCCTATTGTCTTCCATCAGCGTGTCATCCTGTGTGAAAGTTATGTTTGGAATTAACTCCAACACACTATGACAATGGAGGCAAGAGACAGGCTCTGCTTTTGGCTTCTTTAGAAGGGCTAGACAGGTTTCTGCCTGCATGAGAGCTTCACTCAGAGTTTCCTGAGTCTCTTTGGAAAGGCACAAAAGCTCAAAAATTGACAGCCGAGCCGGTGTATTGGCTAGTTGTGCCAAGATATCAAAGTTGTAAGGCTTCTCAAGTCCTGAGGGAGATGACTTCTTTAAAGATTTGTCGAAGCGGACTTGTTGTTTGCCTTTGTCAGCGACTGTCGGCTTGAGAGGAATGGACTCTACAACCGGTGAGGATGCAGTAGAAAAATTGCCCTCAGGGGAGACAGGTTGTACTGGAACGGGCTCAGAAGAAGAAGCAGGATTCTCTTAAGCCTCGGGATAATCCTTTATATAGGCTTTCCCTGATCTGGTGCCCAGCAGGATTTCCTCATCAACTATGGGGTCAAAAGACACCATATTGCAGATTTTTGTCTTGCCCTTGGAGCGGTCTTTTTTCTTGGAGGAAGAGGGAAGTTCGAACTCCGAAGCAAGATCAGGGTGAATCCACATAATCTCGCCACTGTCAAGAGATAAGGGGACGAGACCTTCACTTCGTGGAGGAAGGAGATTCTCGATCTCAAGAGTAGCTTTGGGGATAGGAATGACACCGTGCTGTACCATTTGCGGAGGAAAGTCACCAAATTGAACTGAGACCATGTTTGCGGTAACCGTCTTCTCGTCTTGCTGCAGAGTGACAACACCGGCGTTGACTAGCCCCTAAATTTTGCCTTTGAGCACATAACATGCTCGAGTAGGATGCCCAATGAACCTGTGATAGACACAGTACTTAGGATGATCTGTCTTACCGACCTCATCAGGCTTCTTCGGGTCTGGGAGTTGGAGCTTATTGCTTTTGATTAAGCAATCAAAGATGCTCACGGTGTCATTCTCGTCAAATGAGTACTCTATTTTCGGACGAGGTTCTCTTGGTGGAGGTGATGAAGGAGTAGAAGCAGACATAGGTGGAGCTACGTTGACCGCCAGAGATTCTTTGTTCTTCAGGTTGATATTCAAAGTCTCTTTTCCTTTGCGGTTGTTCTGGCGATTACCACCACTCGATGTCTGGTGTTCATCCCGGTCGGGGTTAGACATGTGTACCCCTAGCTGCTTGAATTTGTCAGCACTAACTTCCGCTGCTTTAGCGTTGACAATGAAGGATGGTCAGTCTTGGAACTGAGTTGACCCCGTCCACATGCTGATGATAGGCAAAAGATTTGCCTTGCAGGTGTCTATGATCACGGCAGCTGGAGTTCCAGGAGGCATTTTTAAAGCTTCTCGGCGGAACCTTTCAATAAAACTCTCAGCAGTTTTATTATGCCTTTGTTTGATTTTATTAAGGGCTGACATGGTCATGTCATTGATCCCCTCATAGAATCGTTCCAAGAAGATTTGTTTTAGACCTGAGAAAGAAGTGATACAGCCATCGGGCAAACTTCTGTACCAATCGTATGCCACACCGGTCAAACAGCCGATGAATACTCTGGTAAGAAGAGCGTCATTTGGCTGAAGTTGGACAGTCATTACCTCAAAGTGGTTAATGAACTGACTGGGAGAAGTGCTACCATCAAACAGAGAGATTGTTGGAATCTTGTACTTTAGAGGAAATGGGACTTCTTTCCATTCAACTGGGTAGGGTTGTTTGATCCCCAACCTCTACAAGTTGTCCTTTTATTTGAATGCCTCGAATTGAGTGCGCAGGAGTTTGACAGCTTCATTGGCATCCTCCACTGATGTAGAAGGAGCAGGCTGAATCTGAGTGGTAGGGGGAGGAATAGCGTGGTAAGCACTACCCCAGTACCTGACTGACTGGGTGTAGGTTGAATCTGTACATGAGGTACTTGAGTAGATGCTACCTCCAGCCCTGCATTGACAGGCACCGACGATGCTATAATCTTCGGATTTGCAGCAGATACAGTCGGTGGTACTGTATGTTGGGCCACAATGATAGAATACATACTTGCAACCATTTCAACCATGGTCTTCAACTTGTCTTCTAACGCAGCTATCCGTTGTTCTTGACTAGCTGAATTGGAAGCATCTGGATCTTCAGTGACAACATAAGCTGTCACTTCTCTAGGTACAGTGGAGGACACTGTCTGTTCCGAACTTTCACTGTATGCATCATAGTCGGAGAAAGAATCATCTCTTGACTGAGAAAGAGGGAGATGACCAGAAGGATCTTGAAGATTCTGTTGACCGATTGTATCTCGGCTTCGGGATCGGGTATATTGGAATACTCCATCAGAAGATTCATGGAGTAGATCCAAATACCGCTGGCTTGGCTAGCGAGGCTTGTCGTGCTTAGAGCACTTCCTACCCCCAGTATCTCGGGAAGTCATGTTGACGGAAGCGTACAAATCTTCGTCTTCATCTTCTGACATAGGTTCAGAGTTTGTAAAGTTCAGACGATCGAAGACAGATCATTTTGTTGTCTGACAACAACACTTGATGACAACCTTGTGGTTACAATGGTGTCCAAGTGGTTGAACTGGAGGTGTTGAGATGTTGTCCCATTTTTGTTTAAGGTGTTCTCGGAGATCGGGAATAATGACGGGACGAGAAGAAGTTCGAGGGATATGTTCTTTGACAACATTCGGAACATGGTTCCAGTTCTTCAAATGTTTTGTCCCTTGAGTGTACAGGGAAGTACTCATCTCATTAGCATAGGTGTCCGGATTTTTTATCCTGGAAGTTTGCCTCTGATGCTGGTTGGTCTTCGGCATTGGCTGTTTGTGTTTCTCCAAAGTTGGTCTACTGAGATAAGTTCTTAAATCAGCAAATTCGCCCCCAGGGGTTTCTGTCTGAGACACCAGCAATTTTCCCTGTTTTGAACGGGATATCCTGAGAGTCGGAAGATCTTGGAATTCTGCTACCGGAGTAGGCAGAATTCCTCTTTGATCAATACACCTCCTGTCTGAGAGAGTTCTTGTACTGATTGGTGCCGAAGCACATTCAGATTGATCTTCTACGGTAAAAACCGAGGAAGACTGAGAAAAGACCAAAGGGCCTTTTTTTTTGTTTTGTGAAGAAGGGTTAGCTAAAGAGCGTTTCCCTCTGTTGTCTTCCAAGTCGTGGGACGAGGAAGTTTGAGAAAAGACCAACGGGCCTTTTCCTCTGTTCTGGGGTAGAGAAGGAATAGTCAAAAGACTACTCCCAGTTGATTGCGCTAGAGCAACAGGATGCTTGGAAAGAGGAGCAGAGTTTTTCTCCTTGCTGTAAGAAGAAGAGAGATTAGCCAGAGGGATGTCCCTCTTAGACTGCGCTGGCACAGTTTGCATAGGGGTTGGAGTGGTTGTTGGCGCACTGACAGGTTGCGCATGAGGAGCTTTGACAGAAGGTCTTCTGGTCACAGTCACAGCAGATTACGCAGCTGGAGTTTTGATGCCAGAGTGCTTGAGTTGCACTCTGGTTGCTGAAGTGGTGGACTGCGCAGACAGAGTTGCAGCCAACTGCGCCAGGGGAAGAGGAGTCTTGCACTTTGACAGAGCAGCATAAAAAGTGGTTTGTGCACTGGCAAGGGGAGCAGCATACTGCGCATGGGAAGTAGCAGCAGACTACGCAGCAGAGGCAGCAGAGACAGTAGACTGTGTAGCAGGCTGAGCAGCAAAGGCAGTAGACTGCACAACAGTCTTGGGGACCCACACTGGGTGAACTTTGCTCGTGGAAAAAGTTATTGCAGTACGAGGGGTGGTCCTAGAGTTGATCATCGTCTCGTAGGCCGTCTGGTTGACCTTTACAACCAGTGTCTTATGCGTCTTTCCGATAGACGCAACGTCACATTGAGTTGTCACTTCCTCGTCGGAGGAGAAAGTCGTCCCCAGCAGAGTCGCTATTTTGTTTGCAAAAACAAAAGTTGATCTTTATTTCACAAACTTTGTAAGAAGATTACAAGAATTCTGGGAAAGTACAACTATAGGAATCTGATCTGGAGACGATCGTTTTATCCCTTGGACGATGTAAACTTTGAAGACGGTAGCCTCTGAAGATTGCAGCAACACTTTGGCAAGAACTCCTGATCTTTGGTGATGATTTCTGTGTGTGATAATGAAGACTTGAAACTCTATTTATAGAGTTCTGGAAATAACTAACTTTCAGTTATTCTGAGTTGCGCAGGATGGATTGCGCAGACATTAGATTGCGCAAGCAACGAACTGCGCTGGCAGTTACTCGATCATGGACCACCTGTATGTGACACGTGGTATTATTTGATTGAACTGCGCTTGTTCGTGTACAGACAGTTGCCACATGGTGAGTAATTGATGGCATGTAGGCCACGTGTAAATTGTTAGTTGTCTTGATGGAGTGCGCCACATAAATTGCGCTGGCTTCAGATTGCGCTGGGATGGACCGCGCTGCAGAGAGTCTGGCAGATTGCGCTGCATGTACAGCTGTCTTCGAGCGCTATGCTGCACAATAAACGAACAGTTTCCTCGTTCTTCGTGCTGTCAGCTGTCAGAAGATCTGATTTTCTGTCAGATAATGATGACAAGGCCACGTCAGCTTGCGCACTTGGATGTGTGCGCAGTTCTGTCTGCGCACTTGAGTTGGTACGCAATCTATCTCCTGCAGATTCAATTGAAGAGTGCACAACTTGATTTTTTTTGCCTTTTTGATGGGTGCAACTTGATTTTTAGGACCTACACTAAGAACATTAGCTGACATGTGTCCGATACGGATACCAAATGAATGTAAAATTGGACGAAATTAATCCTATAGGTCATGGGTACCTAGATGCTCACTATCATAAAGAAAAATTAGGAAAAACTATAATAGATTAGGATTTACCTATTGAGAGTCAAGGATCTCAATGCAAAAGACTCCTCGAGCGCTCCAACGATCGAGTACCCTCGAGCAAAAGCCTCCACCACCTTGCTAGCAATGCTCCTACAAGATCCTCTCCTTCCTACGAGCACGACGGACTTCATTTGAGGAGAAACGGACTCTGGATGCAAAAGTTAGGAATTTAGAATAGGGGAAATCTAGGGTTTCTCTTAGAGGCTACAACTTCAATACAAATGAAAGGGAGGGGTTGCCTATGGCCATCCAGGTATAGGGGGATTAGGGTTAGGTTAGATGCATGGGCCTAGGCTCCCTAAGTTGCTAATAAAGCCCAAGCCAAAAGGCTTTAAAGGGGCTAACTAAAAATGGCAAAAAATCAATTAAATCACTCTAGAAATAACTAATAAATTCTAAATTAAATCTAATGATAAAAAATCTAATTCTAATATGGCATCAAGGTTCTAGGTCATGGTTGGCTAAGTTAAACCCATCAAAACTACTCAGACAACAAACCAAACCACACATCATTACATGAATTCATAAAATTAACAAAATAATCTAAAATTACAAGATGACCAAAATATCCTTGAAATGAAAAGTGGGTGTGACAAGTCTACCCCCCTTAAAATAATTTTGTCCTCGGAATAAAAGACAAAACTAAAAAGACAGGAAGGATAGAAAGTCATACCTCAAGACTGGAAAAGATAAGGGTATTGCTCGCGCATCTCATCCTCCCTCTCCCAGGTAGACTCCTGGAGAGTGATGCCTCCATGCTACGCGAACTAAGGATATCATCTGGTTCCTCAGCACCTTCTCTCGTCGATCCAGAATCTTCACAGACTGCTCTGGATAACTGAGAGTAGGGTCCACCTCAATCTCGGAATGATCCAGTACATGGCTGGGATCTGCCATGTACCGTCTCGGCTGCGACACGTGAAATACGTTGTAGACTCCCTCTAATGCAGTGGGCAAGTCCAGCCTATATGATATGTCATCGATTCTTCTGCTGACAATAAAAGGTCTGATGAAACACGGACTAAGCTTTCTACCTCCACCAAAGCGAATAGTACCATGCGTTAGAGATATCCTCAAGAACACCAGATCACCAACCTAGCACAAACATGGTCTCACCTTAACTATAAAAATCACATAATCAACAAAAAAAATCACAAACAAACAAGATTCTAATCCTAGTCTAAGCTGTACCTCAAACTGCAAAGGTCTCCGGTGGCTGTCGACCCAATACAGCTGTCTGTCCTTCACCACGTGAAGTCGATCTCTGATGAGTTTCACCTTCTCAGCTGCGTCAACAACCATCTCAGGTCCCGATAAAGCTCGCTCTCTAACGTCATCCTAAGATAAGGGTGTATGACATCTACGCCCGTACAGTGCCTCGAGTGGTGACATCCCAATGCTGGTATGAAAACTGTTGTTGTATGCAAACTCCACCAAGTGCAGGTGATCCTCCCAGGATCCTACAAAATCTAGAACACAGGTCCACAGTATGTCCTCGAGAGTCAGAATAGTCCTCTCTGACTATCCGTCCGTCTGAGGGTGGTATGCAGTACTGAATAGCTGAATGCCCAAACTAGTCTGCAGACTCTGCCAGAAATGAAAAGTAAAGAGACTATCCCGATCCGAGACAATGCTTACCAGAACTCCGTGTATCCTGACAATCTTGCGCATATACGTCTCTGCTAGCTTCTCAGTAGACGTACCCACTTTAAATGGCAAAAATTGGGCCAATTTGGTCAACCTGTCCACGATGACCCAAATCGCGTCTTTCCCTCCTAGTGTACGCGATAATCCAAAAACAAAATCCATCATGATGTGCTCCCACTTCCACTCCGGAATGGGCAATGGCTGCAACAGTCCTCCTGGCCTCTGCCTCTTTGTCTTAACCTGCTGACAGACTAAACACCTGGCTACGAAGCGTGCTACTTTCCGCTTCATCCTATACCACCATACATGCTCCTTCAAATCTCTATACATCTCGTTGGCACCTGGATGCATAGAGTACTGAGAGCGATGGGCCTCCTACTTGACATATTCCCGAAGATCTCTTCTAGGCACACACAGTCCGGAATCGTGCGTCAATGTGCCGTCCTCTGCAATGACGAACTCTTCATGCACCAATCCTGTTCGAACCTGCTCTCGGATATACCGCAGAGTAACATCATCGAACTGAGCTGACTTGATCCTCTCCATCAAGTCTGACTCAATTCGAAGACCCCATATCTGCATCTGAACTCCTGGTACGATCACCTCGATCCCCAAGCTCTCCAAATCTACTAATAAGTGACGATCCATCGTCAAACACATAGCTACCGGATACCTACTCAAGGTATCAGCAACCACATTGGCCTTCCGTGGATGGTACTGCAATAAAATGTCGAAGTCCTTCATCAACTCCAACCATCTGCGCTGCCTCATGTTGACCTCTTTCTGTATAAACACATACTTCAAGCTCTTGTGGTCTGTGAAGATCTCCACACGCTCTCCGTATAGATAGTGCTTCCACAACTTAAAAGCAAAGATAACTGTCGCCAACTCCAAATTATGGGTAGGGTAGTTCTTCTTATGCGGACGTAACTGCCTGGATGCATAGGCAATCACCATTCCATGCTGCTGCAAGACACAACCCAAACCCTTCCCTGAGACATCACTGTAGATAGTGAACCCGCCTGATCCTGATGGCAATATCAAAATTGGGGCTGTCGTCAGTCACTTCTTCAACTCATCAAAAGCAACCTGACACTCTTCTGACCAGATAAACTCTACGTCCTTTCGGGTCAGCCTAGTCAATGGCTAGACAATTCGAAAGAAATCCTTAACAAACCTCCTGTAGTATACTGCCAATCCCAAAAAGCTCCTGATCTCTGCAACTGAACTCGGTGATGTCTACGCCTCGACTGCTCTGATCTTCTTCGGGTCGACTAAGATCCCATCTCCGGTCACAACATGACCTAGGAAATCAACTCGATCCAAGAAGAACTCACACTTCGAGAGCTTGCCGTAAAGCTGCTCCTTTCTGAGAGTCTCCAGAACCACTCTTAAATACTCCTCATGCTCCTCTGGGGTCTTCGAATACACCAAGATGTCATCGATGAATACTACCACGAACTTGTCCAAGTACTGGTGGAACACCATGTTCATCAAGTTCATAAACACCGCCGGAGCGTTAGTTAACCCAAATGGCATTACCATGAACTCAAACTGGCCATACCGAGTCCTGAAGGCTATCTTCGGAATATCCTCCTTCTTCACCTTTACCTGATGATAACCTGACCTCAGATCAATTTTGGAGAATACCTTCGCACTGCTCAACTGATCTAACATGTCATCGATCCTCGGCAGCGGGTACTTGTTCTCAATCGTGAGGCTGTTGAGTGCCCTGTAATCGAAACACATCCGTACCGACCCATCCTTTTTCGGTACAAAGGGTACTGGCATACCCCACGGTGAAGAACTCGATCGAATGAAGTCTTTATCCTATAACTCATCTACCTGCTTCTTCAACTCCACAAGCTCATTGTTGTTCACCCTATAGACGTACTGAGATATCGGCTCTACGCCGGGTACCAAGTCTATAGAGAACTCCAAATCCCAGTCCGGAGGCAACCCTGGTAACTCCTCCGAAAACATATCCATAAACTCAGCTATCAATGGATGTGGCACGCTCTGCACCTCTGCTGAAACTCCACAGAAAACTCCGTTGCTCTGCTCTGCCTTTTGCCTGGTGAACTCGAACTCTGGCTCTCCTGGCACGCTAAAAAGAACTCTACCACCACGACAATCTATACTGGCATGGTGCCTGCTCAACCAATCCATATCGAGTACAATATCGTAGTTCGGTAATGGCATTACGAGCAGACTCACATCCAATTCTTGGTCTCCCAAAACTACTCTCCGATCCTTGTAAACATCACGGACGAGGATAATACCACCCCCAGTCGTGATCTTGTAAGTCCTAGGCAATGGTCCAGAAGAAAGCTGGTGTCTAATGGCAAATATACAGACACAAAGCTATGGGAAGCACCCGAATCAAATAATGCGAATGCGAGAAAAGAGTCGATAAGAACAGAACCTGCTATAAGATCTCCTACTGGCTCGGACTCCTAAGCTGCTATGACGAAAGCTCACCCCTGCTGACCTCCTCTGGCCTCCTGTTGATGCTGAATGAACTTCTATTGTTAGGTCGGCAGTGGTCCTTTCTGCTGCACTACTGGGGCCTTGGCTCCTGCTCCATGAGTTGTACGTCCCGCAGCCATGGGAAAATCCCTCAACTGGTTTTCTGCTGCACCACAAAGTAGGCACTTGCCGAGCCTCTTTCTGCACTCATTCCATACATGCCCCAGCTTCTTACAGAAGGTGCAACTGATAGTCTGTTGCTGTCTCGGAGCCTGCTGAAACTGCTTCTGTTGAAATGGCTTCTGCTGATGTTGTTGCTGCTGATAGTGAGGCCTCTTGGCTGGGCCCCTACTGCCACTGGCTCCGTGTGAATCTCGACCTCTCTTCATCTTTAGTTCCAGATCATCCTCCGATGCCATAGCTCCCATCAAAATCTCGTCGAATGTAGCATTCCTGTTGCTCTTGGTTAAGGACTTGACT